>JAGWEN010000949.1:0-46999 GCA_018703685.1 Orius laevigatus | reverse complement strand
TGTCTCTCTGTGATGAGCACAGGAGAACTACTTACCGCAAGGACTTTTGCTTTTTTGAAATTACATGCCACTTCTCCTCCTAAAGCGAAGATGTAGGACTCTAATGTTCTTATCCACTTTTGGATCTCTCTGGTAAGCGTTTGTTTTTTGTTGCTCAACTGATGCAGTAGACCCTGATGTTTGCTAATCTCGACATTTTTTTTGGTAGTTTTTTGTTGATTTTGTTTGTGTGAGATTTGTTTGTTGTGTTTCTTTGTTTGTTTGGTTGTTTTGTGTTTTGGAGTTTTTTGAGTTTGTTGAGTTTTGCCTGCTTTTGTTTTGTTGCGTTTGTGTGTTTTTTGAGTGTGAGTGTGCTTGCGTGGTTTCTTTGTGTATTTTGGTGCTTCATGAGATTCCATTGTTTTTTGTTAATCTTGACAAAAGAAGACGAAGACGACAATCTCTATGTGCCCTTTTTGTGAAGATACAATCATTCTGGCCTCACCTACAGAACCAATGTGCGATGACATGTCCACTCATTCAGTCGAGAGAAGCGGACTGAAAACCACATCTGAGACGGGTCTGGGTCGTTTTAGGATTCTTCATATCTAACACCAAATGTTGTACGTAGATTCAAGACCTAAGTGCAGAGTCCCAAAATTAGTAATAACAACAAATAATTTCATTTGTCATAGTGTGTGATGATCACTGTAGCGATTTTATTTTCAAAGAATAATAAGTCGAAGGGACATAGATTAGTCAGTACGGAACATAGCACAGTGTTCAATGATCTTCTCCAAATCGTAGTGTGTCGGTGACATACGTTGATCCTGACGAAGATGTTTTTAAGTCTGTGCAATTGCGTACAAGCTGCTGTTACAACATTATTGGATGTGAAAAGACATTAGAGTTTATCTTCTTGGAGTACAGTTGTGTTGTTCATCTGACTCTCTTTATATAAGCGACACCACGCCATCGTCGAAGATGAATCCTCTTTATGGTTATATCTGAGCTTTTTGAAATGGTGGTCCTTTTCACCCGCATTGTTATTTGTTTGTTTTGACTACCGCTCAAACCCATATGAAGAAAATAGGCGATGGCTCGGAGTACAGGATCTACCCCAACAGGCAGTGTTGTTTATAAATACTTCCTTCATGACTCCCTTGTCCACACATTTTTTTTAGAAACTCTGACACGATATATCTGGAGACCGTAATGTATCCTCAAAACATGCAATAAAACATGTGAGTCATACGAGTAATTTAGGAACAATGCGTTATCATTTTGATGTGTCCATCGATCGATCATCATGCAGAAACAGCCGAATCTGTATGTTTTCATTTGAAGATATCAAAAATACCACCCTGTTGAATGAGAAATAAAAATACAAGTTACCTAAGCTTATTGAGATGTTCTGCCGTTTTAATCATAGGCATGTTAGCTCTGTTAGGTCCTGTATTTATGCTACAGGATAAAATGTTGCAGTGTGAGATTGAGTATGTTTTATATTTTTTGATATTTGTTTTAATTTTTTTGACAGTGTTCTCAGTTTACGTACGATAAGCAAAGTGCTGTTGTGCATAATACAAATGCGAAAAACTCTGTGAATGATGAGTGACGGTAGCAGAATATGGTCGTATAATAGAAAGTTTGTACGATTCCAATTATGGATAATAATGCGGTATGTAGAGGTTTAATTTTTGGTGAATTTACTTATATTTGTTTTTAGGTTCCTTTTTGTTCATGAAGTTCGTGTGCTACGAGTCAGATGAGTTGTTGAACGGCTCTCAAAAAATCTCATGCTTCTTTTTGGGTTTATTACCCGTAGCCGATGTGAAGAGTATAAAATTCCACTATGGTCATTTTTCCAAAGGTTGAAGAAAGTAAGAAATATAGTTTAATGCTAAGCCTGTGTATTGTGTAAATTGTCGAGTAGGTGTATGGTGTTGTGGTGTGGTGTAGTGTGAGGGTATCGGTATTGTGGCGAATGATGGGTATTGTGGCTTTAGGGGGGGTATGTGAGATGGCTGTAAGGTGGGGGGTATGGGTATTGAGCTGGAGTGGGTGGTAAGGTTGCGTGGGATGGATGTGGGGGTATGTGTGTGTTGTGGATGGTTGATAATTGTTGTTTGTTTTTGTTGAGTGTGTCTGTGTTTTGTGTTTTAGTTTTTGAGATTTTTTGTTGTGTGTATTGTGAGTTTGATGTGTGTGTGTTGTTGTTTTGTTTTTGAGATTTGAGTTGATTGTGCTTGTTATTGTGTGTTGTTGTTGAGTGTTGTTGTGAGATGTGAGTTTTGCTGTTGTTGGTTTGGTTTTTTGTGTGATTTTGCTTGTTGTGGTTTGTGTGTTCAGTGTTGTTTTTGAGAGATGTATTTGTTGTGTGTTTTTGTATGGAGTTTTTTGTGAGTTTGTTTTGGTGACTTTGTTTTTTGTTTGTTTTGTGTTTTGTGATGTTTTGTGTGTTTGGATATGTTGGTTGGTTTGTTTGTGTTGTTTTGTGTGTCTGTGAGTGATGAGTTTTTTGTGTTTTGTTTGTTGAGTTTGTGTTTGTTTGAGCTTGTTTGTGAGATCTGTGTGTTGGTTGTTGTTGGGATGAGTTGAGTTTGTGAGTTTTTTGTGTTTTTTTGTTTTTTTTTTGTTTTTTTGTTTTTTATTTTGTTTTTTGTGTGTGGATTTTTTGTTTTTGAGTTTTGGATTTTGTTGTCATGTTTGTGTTTTTTGTTTTTGAATTTGTGGTGTTTTTTTGTTTTGTTTTTTTTGTTTTGTTTTGATTTTTTTTTATTGTTTTTGTTTTTTGTGTGGTGTTGTTGTGTTTTTGGATGGTTTTTTGGTTTTTTTGTTGATTTTTTGTTTTTGATGATTTGTTTGTGTTTGTTTTGTGTTGTTTTTAGTTTTTGTTGTTGTTTTTTGTTGGTTTTTGTGTTTTGTGTGTTGATTTTTGGTGTGATTTGTGTTTGTGAGTTGAGCTTGTGTTTTTGTGTTTTTGTTTTTTTTTTTTGATGTTTTTGATTTTTTTGTTGTGTTGAGTTTTTTTTTTTGTTGTGTTTTGTGTGTTGTATGTTTTGTTTTGGTTTTTGTTGTGGTGTGTGTTGTGTTTTTTTTGTGAGTGTTGGTTTTGGTGTGAGTTTGTGTTTGTTGTTGTTTTGGTTTTTTGATTTGAGGATTGTTTTTGTTTTTTTTTTTTGATGAGTGTGTGATTTTTGAGATGTGGTTTTGAGTTTTTTTTTTTTTTGTTTTTGAGTGTTTTTTTTGATTGTTTTTGTTTTTGTGTTTTTTGTTTTTTTTTTTGGTGTGTTTTTTGTTTGTGTTTTGTGATTTTTTGTTGTTGTTTGTGTTGAGTGTTTTTTTTTGTTGTTTGAGTTTTGCTTGTTGATTTGTTTGTTGTGTTTTGTGTTATTTCTGTTTGATTGTGTTTGTTTTGTGTTGTGTTGTTTTGTTTTGATTGACTGTTTGTTTTTTGTTTTGTGTTTTTTGTTTTTTTTTTGTTTTTTTTTGTTGTGTGTTGTTGTTTTGAGTTTGCTGTTTGTTGTTGGTGTTGATTTTTGAGATGATGTTTGATTTCTTTTGTTATTGGTTTTGTGTTTGTTTTTTTTTGTTGATTTGTGTTTTTTGATTGTTTTGTATGTTTGTGAGTTGTTTGTGAGATGTGTTTTTTTGTTTGTTTTGTTGGTTTTTTTTTTGTTGATGCTGTTTTTGTTGTTTTTTTTGTTTTGAATGTGTTTTTTGGGTTGTTTGTTTATGTTTGTTTGTTTGTGTTTGTTTTTGTTTGATTGATTTTATGTGTGTGTTTTTTGTTTGATTTGTGATTCTTGATGTAGTGGTGGGTACATGGGAATTGTGTGGCAGTAGGCTGGTTTGTGGTATGTGTGGTTGGCTGGAGGTGGGTATGGCTATTGTGAGGTTGGAGTTAAAGGGATTGGGTTTGAATTGTCGCTGGTTGAGATCGATTGAGTGGGGTTGGATATTGTGGCTGGATGAGTGTGGGGGTATGGAAATGTGAGGATTTACATGGGAGTATGGCGGTATTTGTGGCTGTGAGTGGAGTAAGGCGTATTGTGGTTGACTGTGGTTGGTAAGGTTGTCAGTGGACATGGCTGGTGGGGGATGGGTGTTGTGGCTGGAGGTGGGGGTTTGATGGGTGTTGTTGGGGGCAAGTGTGTGGTATGGGAATTGTGGCTGTGTGTGTGGGTGTATTTGACGGTATTTGTGGCCTGAAGTGGGTTGCGAGTGTTTTTGAGATTTCTTGAGTGTTGTTGTCTTTTTTGATGTTTTTGTTGTTTGTGTTTTCTCTTTCGTCTTGTTTTTTTTTTTGTTGTCATTTTTTTGTTTATTTGTTTTGTTGTATTTTTTTTTTTTTTTTTTTTTTGATTGTTTTTTGAGAGTTTTTGTTGTGATTTTGTCTTTGTTTGTTTTTTTTTATTTTATTTATTTATTTTTTTTTTTTGTTTTATTTTTTCTATTTTTTTTAATATTTTTGTTTCTTTTTTTTTTTTTTTTCTTTCTTGTTTGTTTTTATTGAGTTTTTTTTAAATTTTTTTGTTTTTTTGTTGTGTGTGTTTTTGAGTTGTTTTGTGTTTGTTGATTGTTTGGGGGGGATCGGTATTGTGACTTAGTGCGGTATGGAGTATTGTGGTCTGGAGTAGGGGTTATGAGGTGATGTAGCTTTAGTAGGGATATTGTGGCTGATGGGTGTAGAGTAAGGTTGTCGTGTGTGTGAGTGGGGATGGGTGACTGTGGCTGAAGTGGGAGGTGTGTGGATGGGCTGGAGTGGGGTATGTAGGATGTCGTGGTGGTAGTTCGGGGGTAAGGGTAATTTTGGTTGCAGGGGGGTAAGATTGTCGTGAGGCTGGAGTGTTCTTTTTTTTTTTTTTGTATTGTGCAGCGTGCGCTGTGTAGTGGGGTGTAAGAGGTATTGCGGTGGATGTGGTTTTTGTGTCTTGCCTTTGTGTTGTTTTTTGTTGTTTTGTTTTTTGTTGGGTAAGGTTGTTCGTTGCTGGAGGTGTGGTGGTATGTTTAGAGTGGCGTGGATTGTGGGGGTCGATGTTGAAGGTAAGGTTATTGTTTATGCTGGTATGTGGGGTGATGGATATTGAGTTGGAGTGGGGGTATGGGTATTGTCGTTGGTAGTGGGGGTAGGGAATTGTGATCTGTGAGGTTGTGGGGGTATGTGGAGTGGTGTGTGTATGGAGTGAGGGGTGTAGGTATCTGTGGCTGGAGTGGGGGGTATGGATATCGTGGTGTAGGAGTGGGGCTTATGGGTATTGTCGCTGGAGTGGGGGTAAGGGTATTGTGGCTGAGAATGTGGGGGGTATGGGTTTTTTTTTTGTTGTGGCTGGATATGTGTGGGGTTAGAGGTATTGTGGTTGGGTGTGGGTGTTAGGGGTATTGTGGTTGGATGCTGGGTGGTTATGGGTATTGTCGTGGAGTGGGGGTATAGGGTAATTTTGGTTGGATAGTGGGGGTATGGATATCGTGTCTGGAGTGGGGGATAGGAAATTGTCGGCTGACGGTGTGTTTTTGTGATTGTTTCTTTTTCATTTGTGTTGGGTGTTGAGTGGGTGGGAGATGGATATTGGTGGTTGGAGTGGGTGGTATGGGTATTGTACGGGGCTGATGTGGGTTGTGTGAGTTTTTTTTGTGTTTGGTGTGTTTGTTGTGTGAGTTTTTTTTTTTTTTTGGTTTTTGAGATGTGTTTTGTGTGTTGTTGTTTTTGTTGTTTGTTTGTTGTTTGAGATTTGATTGTGTGTGAGTGTGAGTGGGTCTGTTTGTGTTTTGTGATTTTTTGTGTTTTTATTTTGAGATTTGTGTTGGAGTTGTTTGTTTTGTTTTGTTTTGAGTTTGTTTGGAGATGTTTTTTGTTTTTTTGTTTTGTAATTGTGTGTTGTCGTTTTTTGATTGTGCTTTGTTTTTTTTTGGAGGATTTTTTTTTTGTGTGTTTGTTTTGTTGCTTTGTTGTTTTTTTTTATTTGAGTGTTTGTTGGTGTTTTTTTGTTTTGTGTGTTTTGAGATGTTGATTGTGTGAGACCTGTTTTTTGTTTGAGATGAGATGACATGAGATGAGATGGGATGAGATGAGAGAGATGAGATGGGATGAGATGAATGAGATGGGATGAGATGAGATGAGATGAGATGAAATGAGATGAGATGGGATGAGATGCGATGAGATGAGATGAGATGGATGGAATGAGATGGGATAGGATGGAATGGAGATGAGATGAGAGAATGAGATAGAATGGAATGAGATAAGATGAGATGAGATGAGATGAAATGAGATGGGAGGGATGAGATGAGATGAGATGGGATGAGATGAGGATGAGATGAGATGAGATGAGATGAGATGAGATGAGATGAGATGAGATGAGATGAGATGAGATGAGATGAGATGGGATGAGATGAGATGAGATGAGATGAGATGAGATGAGATGAGATGGGATGAGATGGAATGAGATGAGATGAGATGAGATGGGATGAGATGAGATGAGATGAGATGGGATGAGATGAGATGAGATGAGATGAGATGAGATGAGATGAGATGAGATGAGATGAGATGAGATGAGATGAGATGAGATGGGATGAGATGAGATGAGATGAGATGAGATGAGATGAGATGAGATGGGATGAGATGAGATGAGATGAGATGAGATGAGATGAGATGAGATGAGATGAGATGGGATGAGATGAGATGAGATGGGATGAGATGGGATGAGATGAGATGAGATGAGATGAGATGAGATGGGATGAGATGAGATGAGATGAGATGAGATGGGATGAGATGAGATGAGATGAGATGAGATGAGATGAGATGAGATGAGATGAGATGGGATGAGATGAGATGAGATGAGATGAGATGAGATGAGATGAGATGGGATGAGATGAGATGAGATGGGATGAGATGAGATGAGATGGGATGAGATGAGATGAGATGGGATGAGATGAGGATGAGATGAGATGAGATGAGATGAGATGAGATGAGATGAGATGAGATGAGATGAGATGAGATGGGATGAGATGAGATGAGATGAGATGAGATGAGATGAGATGGGATGAGATGAGATGAGATGGGATGAGATGAGATGAGATGAGATGAGATGAGATGAGATGAGATGAGATGAGATGAGATGAGATGAGATGAGATGAGATGAGATGAGATGAGATGAGATGGATGAGATGAGATGAGATGGAGATGAGATGAGATGAGATGGGATGAGATGAGATGAGATGAGATGAGATGAGATGAGATGAGATGAGATGAGATGAGATGAGATGAGATGAGATGAGATGAGATGAGATGAGATGAGATGGGATGAGATGAGATGGAGATGAGATGAGATGAGATGGGATGAGATGAGATGAGATGAGATGAGATGAGATGAGATGGAGATGAGATGAGATGAGATGAGATGAGATGAGATGAGATGAGATGAGATGGGATGAGATGAGATGAGATGAGATGAGATGAGATGAGATGAGATGAGATGAGATGAGATGAGATGAGATGAGATGAGATGAGATGGGATGAGATGAGATGAGATGAGATGAGATGGGATGAGATGAGATGAGATGAGATGAGATGAGATGAGATGGGATGAGATGGGATGAGATGAGATGAGATGAGATGAGATGAGATGAGATGAGATGAGATGAGATGGGATGAGATGGGATGAGATGAGATGAGATGAGATGAGATGGGATGAGATGAGATGAGAGATGAGATGAGATGAGATGGGATGAGATGAGATGAGATGAGATGAGATGAGATGAGATGAGATGAGATGGAGATGAGATGAGATGAGATGAGATGGGATGAGATGAGATGAGATGAGATGAGATGAGATGAGATGAGATGAGATGAGATGAGATGAGATGAGATGAGATGAGATGAGATGAGATGAGATGAGATGGGATGAGATGAGATGAGATGAGATGAGATGAGATGAGATGAGATGAGATGGGATGAGATGAGATGAGATGAGATGGGATGAGATGGGATGAGATGAGATGAGATGAGATGAGATGAGATGAGATGAGATGGGATGAGATGGATGAGATGAGATGAGATGAGATGAGATGAGATGAGATGAGATGAGATGAGATGAGATGGGATGAGATGAGATGAGATGAGATGAGATGAGATGAGATGAGATGGATGAGATGAGATGAGATGAGATGAGATGAGATGAGATGAGATGAGATGAGATGGAGATGAGATGAGATGAGATGAGATGAGATGAGATGGGATGAGATGAGATGAGATGAGATGGATGAGATGAGATGAGATGAGATGAGATGAGATGAGATGAGATGAGATGAGATGGGATGAGATGAGATGAGATGAGATGAGATGAGATGAGATGAGATGAGATGAGATGAGATGAGATGAGATGAGATGAGATGAGATGAGATGAGATGAGATGAGATGAGATGAGATGAGATGAGATGGGATGAGATGAGATGAGATGAGATGAGATGAGATGAGATGAGATGAGATGAGATGAGATGAGATGAGATGAGATGAGATGAGATGGGATGAGATGAGATGAGATGAGATGAGATGAGATGAGATGAGATGAGATGGATGAGATGAGATGAGATGAGATGAGATGAGATGAGATGAGATGAGATGAGATGAGATGAGATGAGATGAGATGAGATGAGATGAGATGGGATGAGATGAGATGAGATGGGATGAGATGAGATGAGATGAGATGAGATGAGATGAGATGAGATGAGATGAGATGAGATGAGATGAGATGAGATGAGATGAGATGAGATGAGATGAGATGGATGAGATGAGATGAGATGGGATGAGATGAGATGAGATGAGATGAGATGAGATGAGATGAGATGAGATGAGATGAGATGGGATGAGATGAGATGAGATGGGATGAGATGAGATGAGATGAGATGAGATGGGATGAGATGAGATGAGATGAGATGAGATGAGATGAGATGAGATGAGATGAGATGAGATGAGATGAGATGAGATGAGATGAGATGAGATGAGATGAGATGAGATGAGATGAGATGAGATGAGATGAGATGAGATGAGATGAGATGGGATGAGATGAGATGAGATGAGATGAGATGAGATGAGATGAGATGAGATGAGATGAGATGAGATGAGATGAGATGAGATGAGATGAGATGAGATGGAGATGAGATGAGATGAGATGAGATGAGATGAGATGAGATGAGATGAGATGAGATGAGGATGAGATGAGATGAGATGAGATGAGATGAGATGAGATGAGATGAGATGAGATGAGATGAGATGAGATGAGATGAGATGAGATGGGATGAGATGAGATGAGATGAGATGAGATGAGATGAGATGAGATGAGATGAGATGAGATGAGATGAGATGAGATGAGATGAGATGAGATGAGATGAGATGAGATGAGATGAGATGAGATGAGATGAGATGAGATGAGATGAGATGAGATGAGATGAGATGAGATGAGATGAGATGAGATGAGATGAGATGAGATGAGATGAGATGAGATGAGATGAGATGAGATGAGATGGGATGAGATGAGATGAGATGAGATGAGATGAGATGAGATGAGATGAGATGAGATGGATGAGATGAGATGAGATGAGATGAGATGAGATGAGATGAGATGAGATGAGATGAGATGAGATGAGATGAGATGAGATGAGATGAGATGAGATGAGATGAGATGAGATGAGATGAGATGGGATGAGATGAGATGAGATGAGATGAGATGAGATGAGATGGGATGAGATGAGATGAGATGAGATGAGATGAGATGAGATGAGATGAGATGAGATGAGATGAGATGAGATGAGATGAGATGAGATGGATGAGATGAGATGAGATGAGATGAGATGAGATGAGATGAGATGAGATGAGATGAGATGAGATGAGATGAGATGGGATGAGATGAGATGAGATGGGATGAGATGAGATGAGATGAGATGAGATGAGATGAGATGAGATGAGATGAGATGAGATGAGATGAGATGAGATGAGATGAGATGAGATGAGATGGAGATGAGATGAGATGGATGAGATGAGATGAGATGAGATGAGATGAGATGAGATGAGATGAGATGAGATGAGATGAGATGAGATGAGATGAGATGAGATGGGATGAGATGAGATGAGATGAGATGAGATGAGATGAGATGAGATGAGATGAGATGAGATGAGATGAGATGAGATGAGATGAGATGAGATGAGATGAGATGAGATGAGATGAGATGAGATGAGATGAGATGAGATGAGATGAGATGAGATGAGATGAGATGAGATGAGATGAGATGAGATGGGATGAGATGAGATGAGATGAGATGAGATGAGATGAGATGAGATGAGATGAGATGAGATGAGATGAGATGAGATGAGATGAGATGAGATGAGATGAGATGAGATGAGATGAGATGGGATGAGATGAGATGGGATGAGATGAGATGAGATGAGATGAGATGGGATGAGATGAGATGAGATGAGATGAGATGAGATGAGATGAGATGAGATGAGATGAGATGAGATGAGATGAGATGAGATGAGATGAGATGGGATGAGATGAGATGAGATGAGATGAGATGAGATGAGATGAGATGAGATGGATGAGATGAGATGAGATGAGATGAGATGAGATGAGATGAGATGAGATGAGATGAGATGAGATGAGATGAGATGAGATGAGATGAGATGAGATGAGATGAGATGAGATGAGATGAGATGAGATGAGATGAGATGAGATGAGATGAGATGAGATGAGATGAGATGAGATGAGATGAGATGAGATGAGATGAGATGAGATGAGATGAGATGAGATGAGATGAGATGAGATGAGATGAGATGAGATGAGATGAGATGAGATGAGATGAGATGAGATGAGATGAGATGAGATGAGATGGGATGAGATGAGATGAGATGAGATGAGATGAGATGAGATGAGATGAGATGGGATGAGATGAGATGAGATGAGATGAGATGGGATGAGATGAGATGAGATGAGATGAGATGAGATGAGATGAGATGAGATGAGATGAGATGAGATGAGATGAGATGAGATGAGATGGGATGAGATGAGATGAGATGAGATGAGATGAGATGAGATGAGATGAGATGAGATGAGATGAGATGAGATGGGATGAGATGAGATGAGATGAGATGGGATGAGATGGGATGAGATAAGATGAGATGGGATGAGATGGGATGAGATGAGATGAGATGGAATGAGATGAGATGAGATGAGATGAGATGAGATGAGATGAGATGGTATGAGATGAGATGAGATGAGATGAGATGAGATGAGATGAGATGAGATGAGATGAGATGGGATGAGATGAGATGAGATGAGATGAGATGAGATGAGATGAGATGAGATGAGATGAGATGAGGTGAGATGAGATGAGATGAGATGAGATGAGATGAGATGAGATGAGATGAGATGAGATGAGATGAGATGAGATGAGATGAGATGAGATGAGATGAGATGAGATGAGATGAGATGAGATGAGATGAGATGAGATGGGATGAGATGGAATGAGATGAGATGAGATGAGATGAGATGAGATGAGATGAGATGGGATGAGATGAGATGAGATGAGATGAGATGAGATGAGATGGGATGAGATGGGATGAGATGAGATGAGATGAGATGAGATGAGATGGGATGAGATGAGATGAGATGAGATGAGATGGGATGAGATGAGATGAGATGAGATGAGATGGATGAGATGAGATGAGATGAGATGAGATGAGATGAGATGGGATGAGATGAGATGAGATGGGATGAGATGGGATGAGATGAGATGAGATGAGATGAGATGAGATGAGATGGGATGAGATGAGATGAGATGAGATGAGATGAGATGAGATGAGATGGGATGAGATGAGATGAGATGAGATGAGATGAGATGAGATGAGATGAGATGAGATGAGATGAGATGAGATGAGATGAGATGAGATGAGATGAGATGAGATGAGATGAGATGGGATGAGATGGGATGAGATGAGATGAGATGAGATGAGATGAGATGAGATGAGATGAGATGAGATGAGATGAGATGAGATGAGATGAGATGAGATGGGATGAGATGAGATGAGATGAGATGAGATGGAGATGAGATGAGATGAGATGAGATGAGATGAGATGAGATGAGATGAGATGAGATGAGATGAGATGAGATGAGATGAGATGAGATGAGATGAGATGAGATGGATGAGATGGGATGAGATGAGATGAGATGAGATGAGATGAGATGAGATGAGATGAGATGAGATGAGATGAGATGAGATGGAGATGAGATGAGATGAGATGGGATGAGATGAGATGAGATGAGATGAGATGAGATGAGATGAGATGAGATGAGATGAGATGAGATGAGATGAGATGAGATGAGATGAGATGAGATGAGATGAGATGGAGATGAGATGAGATGAGATGAGATGAGATGAGATGAGATGAGATGGGATGAGATGAGATGAGATGAGATGAGATGAGATGAGATGAGATGAGATGGGATGAGATGAGATGAGATGAGATGAGATGAGATGAGATGAGATGAGATGAGATGAGATGAGATGAGATGAGATGGATGAGATGGGATGAGATGAGATGAGATGAGATGAGATGAGATGGGATGAGATGGGATGAGATGAGATGAGATGAGATGAGATGAGATGAGATGAGATGAGATGAGATGAGATGAGATGAGATGAGATGAGATGGATGAGATGAGATGAGATGAGATGAGATGAGATGAGATGAGATGAGATGAGATGAGATGAGATGGGATGAGATGAGATGAGATGAGATGAGATGAGATGGGATGAGATGAGATGAGATGAGATGAGATGAGATGAGATGAGATGAGATGAGATGAGATGAGATGAGATGAGATGAGATGAGATGAGATGAGATGAGATGAGATGAGATGAGATGAGATGAGATGAGATGAGATGGGATGAGATGAGATGAGATGAGATGAGATGAGATGGGATGAGATGAGATGAGATGAGATGAGATGAGATGAGATGAGATGAGATGGGATGAGATGAGATGAGATGAGATGAGATGAGATGGGATGAGATGAGATGAGATAGGATGAGATGAGATGAGATGAGATGAGATGAGATGGGATGAGATGAGATGAGATGAGATGAGATGAGATGAGATGAGATGAGATGAGATGAGATGAGATGAGATGAGATGAGATGAGATGAGATGAGATGAGATGAGATGAGATGAGATGGGATGAGATGAGATGAGATGAGATGAGATGAGATGAGATGAGATGAGATGAGATGAGATGGGATGAGATGAGATGAGATGAGATGAGATGGGATGAGATGAGATGAGATGAGATGAGATGAGATGGAATGAGATGAGATGAGATGAGATGAGATGAGATGAGATGAGATGAGATGAGATGAGATGAGATGAGATGAGATGGAATGAGATGAGATGAGATGGAATGAGATGAGATGAGATGAGATGAGATGAGATGAGATGGGATGAGATGAGATGAGATGAGATGAGATGGGATGAGATGAGATGAGATGAGATGAGATGAGATGAGATGAGATGGGATGAGATGAGATGAGATGAGATGAGATGAGATGAGATGAGATGAGATGAGATGGGATGAGATGAGATGAGATGAGATGAGATGAGATGAGATGAGATGAGATGAGATGAGATGAGATGAGATGAGATGAGATGAGATGAGATGGGATGAGATGAGATGAGATGAGATGAGATGAGATGAGATGAGATGAGATGAGATGAGATGAGATGAGATGAGATGAGATGAGATGAGATGAGATGAGATGAGATGGATGAGATGAGATGAGATGAGATGAGATGAGATGGGATGAGATGGAGATGAGATGAGATGAGATGAGATGGGATGAGATGAGATGAGATGAGATGAGATGAGATGAGATGAGATGAGATGAGATGAGATGAGATGAGATGAGATGAGATGAGATGAGATGGAGATGAGATGAGATGAGATGAGATGAGATGGGATGAGATGAGATGAGATGGGATGAGATGAGATGAGATGAGATGAGATGAGATGAGATGAGATGAGATGAGATGAGATGAGATGAGATGAGATGAGATGAGATGAGATGGGATGAGATGAGATGAGATGAGATGAGATGAGATGAGATGAGATGAGATGAGATGAGATGAGATGAGATGAGATGAGATGGAGATGAGATGAGATGAGATGAGATGAGATGAGATGAGATGAGATGAGATGAGATGAGATGAGATGAGATGAGATGAGATGAGATGAGATGAGATGAGATGAGATGAGATGAGATGAGATGAGATGAGATGAGATGAGATGAGATGAGATGAGATGAGATGAGATGAGATGAGATGAGATGAGATGAGATGGAGATGAGATGAGATGAGATGGATGAGATGAGATGAGATGAGATGAGATGAGATGAGATGAGATGAGATGAGATGAGATGAGATGAGATGGGATGAGATGAGATGAGATGAGATGAGATGAGATGGGATGAGATGAGATGAGATGAGATGAGATGAGATGAGATGAGATGAGATGAGATGAGATGAGATGAGATGAGATGAGATGGGATGAGATGAGATGAGATGGGATGAGATGAGATGAGATGAGATGGAGATGAGATGAGATGAGATGAGATGAGATGAGATGAGATGAGATGAGATGAGATGGGATGAGATGAGATGAGATGAGATGAGATGAGATGAGATGGAGATGAGATGAGATGAGATGGGATGAGATGAGATGAGATGAGATGAGATGAGATGGATGAGATGAGATGAGATGAGATGAGATGAGATGAGATGAGATGAGATGAGATGAGATGGGATGAGATGAGATGAGATGAGATGAGATGAGATGAGATGGGATGAGATGAGATGAGATGAGATGAGATGAGATGAGATGAGATGGGATGAGATGAGATGAGATGAGATGAGATGAGATGAGATGAGATGAGATGAGATGAGATGAGATGAGATGAGATGAGATGAGATGAGATGAGATGAGATGAGATGAGATGAGATGAGATGAGATGGGATGAGATGAGATGAGATGAGATGAGATGAGATGAGATGAGATGAGATGAGATGAGATGGGATGAGATGAGATGAGATGAGATGAGATGAGATGAGATGAGATGAGATGAGATGAGATGAGATGAGATGGGATGAGATGAGATGAGATGAGATGAGATGAGATGAGATGGAGATGAGATGAGATGAGATGAGATGAGATGAGATGGGATGAGATGAGATGAGATGAGATGAGATGAGATGAGATGAGATGAGATGAGATGAGATGAGATGAGATGAGATGAGATGAGATGAGATGAGATGAGATGAGATGGGATGAGATGAGATGAGATGAGATGAGATGAGATGAGATGAGATGAGATGGGATGAGATGAGATGAGATGAGATGAGATGAGATGAGATGAGATGAGATGAGATGAGATGAGATGAGATGAGATGGGATGAGATGAGATGAGATGAGATGAGATGAGATGAGATGGAGATGAGATGAGATGAGATGAGATGAGATGGGATGAGATGAGATGAGATGGATGAGATGAGATGAGATGAGATGAGATGAGATGAGATGGGATGAGATGAGATGAGATGAGATGAGATGAGATGAGATGGGATGAGATGAGATGAGATGAGATGAGATGAGATGAGATGGAATGAGATGAGATGAGATGAGATGAGATGGAATGAGATGAGATGAGATGAGATGAGATGAGATGAGATGAGATGAGATGAGATGAGATGGGATGAGATGGGATGAGATGAGATGAGATGAGATGAGATGGGATGAGATGAGATGAGATGAGATGAGATGGGATGAGATGAGATGAGATGAGATGAGATGAGATGAGATGGGATGAGATGAGATGAGATGAGATGAGATGAGATGAGATGAGATGAGGATGAGATGAGATGAGATGAGATGAGATGAGATGAGATGAGATGAGATGAGATGAGATGAGATGAGATGAGATGAGATGAGATGGAGATGAGATGAGATGAGATGAGATGAGATGGAGATGAGATGAGATGAGATGAGATGAGATGAGATGAGATGAGATGAGATGAGATGAGATGAGATGAGATGAGATGAGATGAGATGAGATGAGATGAGATGAGATGAGATGAGATGGGATGAGATGAGATGAGATGAGATGAGATGAGATGAGATGAGATGAGATGAGATGAGATGAGATGGAGATGAGATGAGATGAGATGAGATGAGATGAGATGAGATGAGATGAGATGAGATGAGATGAGATGAGATGAGATGAGATGAGATGAGATGAGATGGGATGAGATGAGATGAGATGAGATGAGATGAGATGGGATGAGATGAGATGGGATGAGATGAGATGAGATGGAGATGAGATGAGATGGGATGAGATGAGATGAGATGAGATGAGATGGGATGAGATGAGATGGATGAGATGAGATGAGATGAGATGAGATGAGATGAGATGAGATGAGATGAGATGAGATGGGATGAGATGAGATGAGATGAGATGAGATGAGATGAGATGAGATGAGATGAGATGAGATGGGATGAGATGAGATGAGATGAGATGGGATGAGATGGGATGAGATGAGATGAGATGAGATGAGATGAGATGGAGATGAGATGAGATGAGATGAGATGAGATGAGATGAGATGAGATGGGATGAGATGAGATGAGATGAGATGAGATGGATGAGATGAGATGAGATGAGATGAGATGAGATGAGATGAGATGAGATGAGATGGATGAGATGAGATGAGATGAGATGAGATGAGATGAGATGAGATGAGATGGGATGAGATGAGATGAGATGAGATGAGATGAGATGAGATGGGATGAGATGAGATGAGATGAGATGAGATGAGATGAGATGAGATGAGATGAGATGAGATGAGATGAGATGAGATGAGATGAGATGAGATGGGATGAGATGAGATGAGATGAGATGAGATGGGATGAGATGAGATGAGATGAGATGAGATGAGATGGGATGAGATGAGATGAGATGGGATGAGATGAGATGAGATGAGATGAGATGAGATGAGATGAGATGAGATGAGATGAGATGAGATGAGATGAGATGAGATGAGATGAGATGGGATGAGATGAGATGAGATGAGATGAGATGAGATGAGATGAGATGAGATGAGATGAGATGAGATGAGATGAGATGAGATGAGATGAGATGAGATGAGATGAGATGAGATGAGATGAGATGAGATGGGATGAGATGAGATGAGATGAGATGAGATGAGATGAGATGAGATGAGATGAGATGAGATGAGATGAGATGAGATGGGATGAGATGAGATGGGATGAGATGAGATGGATGAGATGAGATGAGATGAGATGAGATGAGATGAGATGAGATGAGATGGAGATGAGATGAGATGAGATGAGATGAGATGAGATGAGATGAGATGAGATGGGATGAGATGAGATGAGATGAGATGAGATGAGATGAGATGAGATGAGATGAGATGAGATGAGATGAGATGAGATGGATGAGATGAGATGAGATGAGATGAGATGGGATGAGATGAGATGAGATGAGATGAGATGAGATGAGATGAGATGAGATGAGATGAGATGAGATGGGATGAGATGAGATGAGATGAGATGAGATGAGATGAGATGAGATGGGATGAGATGAGATGAGATGGGATGAGATGGAATGAGATGAGATGGGATGAGATGAGATGAGATGAGATGAGATGAGATGAGATGAGATGAGATGAGATGAGATGAGATGGGATGAGATGAGATGAGATGAGATGAGATGAGATGAGATGAGATGAGATGGGATGAGATGAGATGAGATGGGATGAGATGAGATGAGATGAGATGAGATGAGATGAGATGGGATGAGATGGGATGAGATGGGATGAGATGAGATGAGATGAGATGAGATGAGATGAGATGGATGAGATGAGATGAGATGAGATGAGATGAGATGAGATGAGATGGGATGAGATGGATGAGATGAGATGAGATGAGATGAGATGAGATGAGATGAGATGAGATGAGATGAGATGAGATGAGATGAGATAGAATGAGATGAGATGAGATGAGATGGGATGAGATGGGATGAGATGAGATGAGATGAGATGAGATGGGATGAGATGAGATGAGATGAGATGAGATGAGATGAGATGAGATGAGGATGAGATGAGATGAGATGAGATGAGATGGATGAGATGAGATGAGATGAGATGAGATGAGATGAGATGGAATGAGATGAGATGAGATGGGATGAGATGAGATGAGATGAGATGAGATGAGATGAGATGAGATGAGATGAGATGAGATAGAATGAGATGAGATGAGATGGGATGAGATGAGATGAGATGAGATTGGATGAGATGAGATGGGATGGGATGAGATGAGATGAAATGAGATGAAATGAGATAGGATGAGATGAGATGAGATGAGATGGGATGAGATGAGATTAGATGAGATGGGATGAGATGAGATGAAATGAGATGAGATGAAATGGGATGAGAGACCGAACTTGCGCTAAGTTGGCCGCTCGATATGTGAGCAAAGGAGGGGAGGCGGTAACCAGCCCCTACGCGTTTTGTCTTTTATCGACCCGTCAGCTGATCCGAAAAGGGGTGACTCACCCCTATTAAAAAAAAAACACTTTTCTAATTAATTTTTCTATTCAAGGCCAAAATTTCTAATTAATTTCAACATTTCAGGTTGTCGCCCTCTTATAGATTAGTAGAGTAAATACTCCAAGTGATAAAACCACCCGGTCGGTTACCATGGTAATAGCGTATCTACACAAACACAGAAGTCAGCTGTTCTGTCTGTTGATTTCCGCAAGAAAGTAGGCTATTGAGGTGGTCGTCACAGAGGTATTTGGAAAGGAAAAATCACCTCCTAAAACCTAGACTTCGAAGTTTTACGAGACGAAAAATCAACTCCTAAAAAATCGACTTCGAGGTGTTTGGAAAGCAAAAATCACCTCCTAAAACCTCGACTTCGAAGATTTTCGATAAGAAAAATCACCTCCTAAAACCTCGACTTCGAATTTTTTCGAGACGAAAAATCAACTCCTAAAACCTTGACTTCGATGTTTGTCGAGTTGAAAAATCACCTCCCAAAACCTCGACTTCGAAGTTTTTCGAGACGAAAAATCAACTCCTAAAACCTCGACTTCGAAGTTTTTCGAGACGAAAAATCACCTCCTAAAACCTCGACTTCGAAGTTTGTCAAGACGAAAAATCGACTCCTAAAACCTGGACTTCGTAGATTTTCAATACGAAAAATCAACTCCTAAAACCTCGACTACGAAGTTTGTCAAGACGAAAAATCAACTCCTAAAACCTGGTCTTCGTAGATTTTCAATACGAAATATCAACTCCTAAAACCTCGACTACGAAGTTTGTCAAGGCGAAAAATGACCTCCTAAAACCTCGACTTCGAAGTATTTTGGGACAAAAAATCACCTCCTAAAACCTCGACTTCGAAGATTTTCGATACGAAAAATCACCTCCTAAAACTTGACTTCGAAGTTTTTTGGGACGAAAAATCAACTCCTAAAATCTTGACTTCGAAGTTTGTCGAGTTGAAAAAATCACCTCCTAAAACCTCGACTTCGAAGTTTTTCGAGTCGAAAAATCAACTCCTAAAACCTGGACTTCGTAGATTTTCAATACCAAAAATCAACTCCTAAAACCTCGACTACGAAGTTTGTCAAGACGAAAAATCACCTCCTAAAACCTCGACTTCGAAGTTTGTCGAGTTAAAAAATCACCTCCTAAAACCTCGACTTAAAAGTTTTTCGAGACAAAAAATCACCTCCTAAACCCTCGACTTCAAAGTGTTTCGAGACGAAAAATCAACTCCTAAAACCTCGACTTCGAGGTATTTGGAAAGGAAAAATCACCTCCTAAAACCTCGACTTCGAAGACTTTCGATACGTAAAATCACCTCCTAAAACCTCGACTACGAAGTTTGTCAAGACAATACATTTCAATTTCATCAAAGCAACTAAATAGTTGATTATTGATTCTTTGTTATGCATTAAGATATCTATAATATGATGAATAAAATTTTGCTTCCTCATTTACCAAAGGTAGGGGAAGCTTTGTGATTTTTTTTTAATAATAATAATTATTTTTTAATTATGTAATGTTCATATTAGGCTTTCTATGTACTTTAGAAAGTAATTAGGTGATAAAATTTGGTACTTACTGGAAAATATCCGGTTTAATGTAAATCTTCATCGCAATGTTATCTTAGTAGATTTAGTTGAAAGGATCATCACCGTGGGTTTAGTTAACGAGATCATCACGACACATTGTGAATATTAAAATGGTCATCACTGTGAATCTTGAGTTAAAAGGATCATCACTGTGAATGTAGTTAAGGGGATCATCATGACACATGGATAAAGATAAAAGGTTCATCACCGTGAATGCAGTAATAGGGATCATCACGAAACATCATGAATGTTAAAATGGTTATCACCATAGGATTTAGTTAAAAGGATCATCACGCCATATTGTGAATGATAAAAGGATCATCACAACACATTGAGAATGTTAAAAGCGATCATCACGACACATTGTGAATACTAAAAGGGAAATCTCATCTCATCTAATCCCATCTTTTAAAGGGTCATCACCGTGAATGTTGTTATAGGGATCATCACGAATCGTCGTGAACGTTAAAAAGGGATAATCATGACACACGGATAAAGTTAAAAGGGTCATCACCGTGAATGTTGTTATAGGGATCATCACGAAACATCGTGAACTTTAAAAGGGGTCATCATGACACACGGATAAAGTTAAAAGGGTCATCACCGAGAATGTTGTTATAGGCATCATCACGAAACATCGTGAACGTTAAAAGGGATCATCATGACACACGGATAAAGTTAAAAGTGTCATCACCGTGAATGTAGTTAAGGGGATCATCACGAAAAATCTTGAATGTTAAAATGGTTATCACCATGGGATTTAGTTAAAGGATCATCACGCCATATTGTGAATGATAAAAGGATCATCACGACACATTGTGAATATCATAAGTGTCATCACGAATTATCGTGAATGTTAAAATGGTTATCACCATGGGATTTAGTTAAAAGGATCATCACCGTGGGTTAAGTTAACGTGATCATCACGACACATTGTGAATATTAAAAGGGTCATCACTGTGAATGTAGTTAGGGGGATCATCACGAAACATCGTGAATATTAAAATGGTTATCACCATGATGGGATTTAGTTAAAAGGATCATCACCGTGGGTTTAGTTAACGTGATCATCACGACACATTGTGAATATTAAAAGGGTCATCACTGTGAATGTAGTTAAGAGGATCATCACGAATCATCGTGAACGTTAAAAGGGATCATCATGACAAACGGATAAAATTAAAAGGGTCAACCCCGTGAATGTTGTTATAGGGATCATCACGAATCATCGTGAACGTTAAAAGGGGTCATCATGACACACGGATAAAGTTAAAAGGGTAATCACCGTGAATGTTGTTAGAGGGATCATCAAAAATCTTCGTGAACGTTAAAAGGGATCATCATGACACACGGATTAAGTTATAAGGGTCATCACCGTGAATGTTGTTATAGGGATCATCACGAATCGTCGTGAACGTTAAAAAGGGATAATCATGACACACGGATAAAGTTAAAAGGGTCATCACCGTGAATGTTGTTATAGGGATCATCACGAAACATCGTGAACTTTAAAAGGGGTCATCATGACACACGGATAAAGTTAAAAGGGTCATCACCGAGAATGTTGTTATAGGCATCATCACGAAACATCGTGAACGTTAAAAGGGATCATCATGACACACGGATAAAGTTAAAAGGGTCATCACCATGAATGTAGTTAATGGGATCATCACGAAAAATCTTGAATGTCATGAAATGAGATGAGATGGGATGAAATGGGATGAGATGAGATGAAATGAGATGAGATGAGATGAGATGGGATGAGATGAGATGGGATGAGATGGGATGAGATGGGATGAGATGGGATGAGATGGGATGAGATGGGATGAGATGAGATGAGATTGGATGAGATGAGATAGGATGGGATGAGATGAAATGAGATGAAATGAGATAGGATGAGTTGAGATGGGATGAGATGAGATGAGATGAAATGAGATGAGATAAGATGAGATGAAATGAGATGAGATGAGATGGGATGAGATGAGATGGAATGAGATGAGATGGGATGAGATAGGATGAGATGAGATGAAATGAGATGAGATGGGATGAGATGAGAAGAGATGAGATGGGATGAGATGAGATGGGATGAGATGAGATGAGATGAGATGAGATTGGATGAGATGAGATGGGATAGGATGAGATGAAATGAGATGAAATGAGATGAGATGGGATGAGATGAGATGAGATGAAATGAGATGAGATGGGATGAGATGAGATGAGATGAGATGAGATGATGGAATGAGATGGGATGAGATGGAATGAAATGAGATGAGATGAGATGGAATGAGATGAGATGAGATGAGATGAGATGAGATGAGATGAGATGAGATGGGATGAGATGAGATGAGATGAGATGGGATGGGATGAGATGAGATGAGATGAGATGAGACAGGATGAGATAGGATGAGATGGGATGAGATGGGATGAGATGGGATGAGATGAGATGAGATGAGATGAGACAGGATGAGATAGGATGAGATGGGATGAGATGAGATGAGATGGAATGAGATGAGATGAGATGAGATGAGATGAGATGAGATGAGATGAGATGAGATGAGATGAGATGAGATGAGATGAGATGAGATGAGATGGGATGAGATGAGATGAGATAAGATGAGATTGGATGAGATGAGATGGGATAGGATGAGATGAGATGAGATGGGATAAGATGAGATGGGATGAGATGAGATGATATGAGATGAGATGGGATGAAATGGGATGAGATGAGATGAAATGAGATGAGATGAGATGAGATGAGATGAGATAAGATGAGATGGGATGAGATGAGATGAGATGGGATAGATGAGATGAGATGAGATGGGATGAGATGAGATGGGATGAGATGAGATGAGATGAGATGAGATGAGATGGGATGGGATGAGATGGGATGGGATGAGATGAGATGGGATGGAATGAGATGAGATGAGATGAGAGGAGATGAGATGAGATGAGATGGAATGAGATGAGATGAAATGAGATGAGATGGAATGAGATGAGATGAGATGAGATGAGATGGGATGAGATGAGATGGGATGAGATAGGATGAGATGAGATGACATGAGATGAGATGGGATGAGATGAGATGAGATGAGATGGGATGAGATGAGATGAGATTGGATGAGATGAGATGGGATAGGATGAGATGAAATGAGATGAGATGGGATGAGATGAGATGAGATGAGATGAGATGATGGAATGAGATGGGATGAGATGGAATGAGATGAGATGAGATGGAATGAGATGGAATGAAATGAGATGAGATGAGATGAGATGAGATGAAATGAGATAGGATGGGATGAGATGAGATGAGATGAGATGGGATGAGATGGGATGAGATGAGATGAGATGAGACAGGATGAGATAGGATGAGATGGGATGAGATGAGATGAGATGAGATGAGATGGAATGAGATGAGACGAGATGAGATGAGATGAGATGAGATGGAATGAGATGAGATGAGATGAGATGGGATGAGATGAGATGAGATGAGATGAGATGAGATGAGATGAGATGGGATGAGATGAGATGAGATGAGATGAGAATGAGATGAGATGAGATGGGATGAGATGGATGAGATGAGATGAGATGATGAGATTGGATGAGATGAGATGGGATAGGATGAGATGAGATGAGATGAGATGGGATGAGATGAGATGAGATGAGATGAGATGAGATGAGATGAGATGGGATGAGATGGGATGAGATGAGATGAAATGAGATGAGATGAGATGAGATGAGATGAGATGAGATGAGATGGGATGAGATGAGATGGGATGAGATGAGATGAGATGAGATGAGATGAGATGAGATGAGATGAGATGGGATGAGATGAGATGAGATGAGATGAGATGAGATGAGATGAGATGGAGATGAGATGAGATGAGATGAGATGGGATGAGATGAGATGAGATGAGATGAGATGGGATGAGATGAGATGAGATGAGATGGGATGAGATGAGATGAGATGAGATGAGATGAGATGAGATGAGATGGGATGAGATGAGATGAGGATGAGATGAGATGAGATGGGATGAGATGAGATGGATGAGATGGATGAGATGAGATGAGATGAGATGAGATGGGATGAGATGAGATGAGATGGGATGAGATGAGATGAGATGAGATGAGATGAGATGAGATGGATGAGATGAGATGAGATGAGATGAGATGAGATGAGATGAGATGAGATGAGATGAGATGGGATGAGATGAGATGAGATGGATGAGATGAGATGAGATGAGATGGGATGAGATGAGATGAGATGAGATGAGATGGATGAGATGAGATGAGATGGATGAGATGAGATGAGATGAGATGGGATGAGATGAGATGAGATGAGATGAGATGAGATGGGATGAGATGAGATGAGATGAGATGAGATGAGATGAGATGAGATGAGATGGGATGAGATGAGATGAGATGAGATGAGATGGGATGAGATGAGATGAGATGAGATGAGATGGGATGAGATGGGATGAGATGAGATGAGATGAGATGGGATGAGATGGGATGAGATGGGATGAGATGAGATGAGATGAGATGAGATGAGATGGAATGAGATGAGATGAGATGAGATGAGATGAGATGAGATGAGATGAGATGAGATGAGATGAGATGAGATGAGATGAGATGAGATGAGATGAGATGAGATGGGATGAGATGAGATGAGATGAGATGAGATGAGATGAGATGGATGAGATGGGATGAGATGAGATGAGATAGATGAGATGGATGAGATGAGATGGGATAGGATGAGATGAGATGAGATGAGATGGGATGAGATGAGATGAGATGAGATGAGATGAGATGAGATGAGATGAGATGGGATGAGATGAGATGAGATGAGATGAGATGAGATGAGATGAGATGGGATGAGATGAGATGAGATGAGATGAGATGAGATGAGATGAGATGAGATGAGATGGGATGAGATGAGATGAGATGAGATGAGATGAGATGAGATGAGATGGGATGAGATGAGATGAGATAGGATGAGATGAGATGAGATGAGATGAGATGAGATGAGATGAGATGAGATGAGATGAGATGAGATGGGATGAGATGAGATGAGATGGGATGAGATGAGATGAGATGGGATGAGATGGGATGAGATGAGATGAGATGAGATGAGATGAGATGGGATGAGATGAGATGAGATGAGATGAGATGAGATGAGATGAGATGAGATGGGATGAGATGGGATGAGATGAGATGAGATGGGATGAGATGGGATGAGATGGGATAGGATGAGATGGGATGAGATGGGATGAGATGGGATGAGATGGAATGAGATGGGATGAGATAGGATGAGATGGGATGAGATGAGATGAGATGGGATGAGATGAGATGGGATGAGATGAGATGAGATGAGATGAGATGAGATGAGATGAGATGGGATGAGATGAGATGAGATGAGATGAGATGAGATGGGATGAGATGAGATGGATGGGATGAGATGAGATGAGATGGGATGAGATGAGATGAGATGAGATGAGATGAGATGAGATGAGATGAGATGGGATGAGATGGAGATGAGATGAGATGAGATGGAATGAGATGAGATGAGATGAGATGAGATGAGATGGGATGAGATGGGATGAGATGAGATGAGATGAGATGGGATGAGATGAGATGAGATGAGATGAGATGAGATGGGATGAGATGAGATGAGATGAGATGAGATGAGATGGGATGAGATGGGATGAGATGGGATGAGATGGGATGAGATGGGATGAGATGAGATGAGATGAGATGAGATGAGATGGATGAGATGAGATGAGATGAGGATGAGATGGGATGAGATGAGATGAGATGAGATGAGATGAGATGAGATGAGATGAGATGAGATGGGATGAGATGAGATGAGATGGGATGAGATGAGATGAGATGAGATGAGATGAGATGAGATGAGATGAGATGGATGAGATGAGATGAGATGAGATGAGATGAGATGGGATGAGATGAGATGAGATGAGATGAGATGGGATGAGATGAGATGAGATGAGATGAGATGAGATGAGATGGGATGAGATGAGATGAGATGAGATGAGATGAGATGAGATGGAGATGAGATGAGATGGGATGAGATGAGATGAGATGAGATGGATGAGATGAGATGGGATGAGATGAGATGAGATGAGATGGATGAGATGGGATGAGATGGGATGAGATGAGATGAGATGGGATGAGATGAGATGAGATGAGATGGATGAGATGAGATGAGATGAGATGAGATGAGATGAGATGAGATGAGATGAGATGGGATGAGATGAGATGAGATGAGATGAGATGGGATGAGATGAGATGAGATGAGATGAGATGAGATGAGATGAGATGGGATGAGATGAGATGAGATGAGATGAGATGAGATGAGATGAGATGAGATGAGATGAGATGAGATGAGATGGGATGAGATGAGATGAGAATGAGATGAGATGAGATGAGATGGGATGAGATGAGATGGGATGAGATGAGATGAGATGAGATGAGATGAGATGAGATGAGATGAGATGAGATGGGATGAGATGAGATGAGATGAGATGAGATGAGATGAGATGAGATGGGATGAGATGAGATGAGATGAGATGAGATGAGATGAGATGGGATGAGATGGATGAGATGAGATGAGATGAGATGAGATGAGATGGAATGAGATGAGATGAGATGAGATGAGATGAGATGAGATGGGATGAGATGAGATGAGATGAGATGAGATGAGATGAGATGGATGAGATGAGATGAGATGGGATGAGATGAGATGGGATGAGATGAGATGAGATGAGATGGGATGAGATGAGATGAGATGAGATGAGATGAGATGAGATGAGATGAGATGAGATGGGATGAGATGAGATGAGATGAGATGAGATGAGATGAGATGAGATGGGATGAGATGAGATGAGATGAGATGAGATGAGATGAGATGAGATGAGATGAGATGAGATGAGATGAGATGAGATGAGATGAGATGAGATGGAGATGAGATGAGATGAGATGAGATGAGATGAGATGAGATGAGATGAGATGAGATGAGATGAGATGAGATGAGATGAGATGAGATGAGATGAGATGAGATGGGATGAGATGGGATGAGATGAGATGAGATGGATGAGATGGGATGAGATGGGATGAGATGAGATGAGATGAGATGAGATGAGATGAGATGAGATGGGATGAGATGAGATGAGATGAGATGAGATGGATGAGATGAGATGAGATGAGATGAGATGGAGATGAGATGAGATGAGATGAGATGGATGAGATGAGATGAGATGAGATGAGATGGATGAGATGAGATGAGATGAGATGAGATGAGATGAGATGAGATGAGATGAGATGAGATGAGATGAGATGAGATGAGATGAGATGAGATGGGATGAGATGAGATGAGATGAGATGAGATGGGATGAGATGAGATGAGATGAGATGAGATGGGATGAGATGGGATGAGATGAGATGAGATGGGATGAGATGGAATGAGATGAGATGAGATGAGATGAGATGAGATGAGATGGGATGAGATGGGATGAGATGAGATGGGATTGGATGAGATGAGATGGGATGAGATGAGATGAGATGAGATGAGATGAGATGAGATGAGATGAGATGAGATAGGATGAGATGAGATGGGATGAGATGAGATGAGATGAGATGAGATGAGATGAGATGGGATGAGATGAGATGAGATGAGATGAGATGAGATGAGATGAGATGAGATGAGATGAGATGAGATGAGATGGGATGAGATGAGATGAGATGAGATGAGATGAGATGAGATGAGATGAGATGGAATGAGATGGAATGAGATGAGATGAGATGAGATGAGATGAGATGAGATGGGATGAGATGAGATGAGATGAGATGAGATGAGATGGGATGAGATGGGATGAGATGGGATGAGATGAGATGAGATGGGATGAGATGGGATGAGATGGGATGAGATGAGATGAGATGGAATGAGATGAGATGAGATGAGATGAGATGAGATGAGATGAGATGAGATGAGATGGGATGAGATGAGATGAGATGGGATGAGATGAGATGAGATGAGATGAAATGAGATGAGATGAGATGAGATGAGATGAGATGAGATGAGATGGATGGGATGAGATGGGATGAGATGAGATGAGATGATGAGATGAGATGAGATGAGGATGAGATGAGAATGAGATGAGATGAGATGAGATGAGATGAGATGAGATGAGATGAGATGAGATGAGATGGGATGAGATGAGATGAGATGAGATGAGATGAGATGAGATGAGATGGGATGAGATGAGATGAGATGAGATGAGATGAGATGAGATTGGATGAGATGAGATGAGATGAGATGAGATGGGATGAGATGGATGAGATGAGATGAGATGAGATGAGATGGGATGAGATGAGATGAGATGAGATGAGATGAGATGAGATGAGATGAGATGAGATGAAGATGAGATGGATGAGATGAGATGAGATGAGATGAGATGAGATGAGATGGGATGAGATGAGATGAGATGGGATGAGATGAGATGAGATGAGATGAGATGAGATGGGATGAGATGAGATGAGATGAGATGAGATGAGATGGGATGAGATGAGATGAGATGAGATGAGATGAGATGGATGAGATGGGATGAGATGAGATGATGAGATGAGATGAGATGAGATGAGATGAGATGAGATGAGATGAGATGAGATGAGATGAGATGGGATGAGATGAGATGAGATGAGATGAGATGAGATGAGATGAGATGGGATGAGATGAGATGAGATGAGATGAGATGAGATGAGATGGGATGAGATGAGATGAGATGAGATGAGATGAGATGAGATGGGATGAGATGAGATGAGATGAGATGAGATGAGATGAGATGAGATGAGATGAGATGGGATAGGATGAGATGAGATGAGATGGGATGAGATGAGATGGGATGAGATGAGATGAGATGAGATGGGATGAGATGGGATGAGATGAGATGAGATGAGATGAGATGGAATGAGATGAGATGAGATGAGATGAGATGAGATGAGATGAGATGGAATGAGATGAGATGGGATGAGATGAGATGAGATGAGATGAGATGGGATGAGATGAGATGAGATGAGATGAGATGAGATGAGATGAGATGAGATGGGATGAGATGAGATGAGATGAGATGAGATGGGATGAGATGAGATGAGATGAGATGAGATGAGATGAGATGAGATGAGATGGGATGAGATGAGATGAGATGAGATGGGATGAGATGAGATGAGATGAGATGAGATGAGATAGGATGAGATGAGATGGGATGAGATGAGATGAGATGAGATGAGATGAGATGAGATGAGATGAGATGAGATGAGATGAGATGAGATGGGATGAGATGAGATGAGATGAGATGAGATGAGATGAGATGAGATGAGATGAGATGAGATGAGATGAGATGGGATGAGATGAGATGAGATGAGATGAGATGAGATGAGATGAGATGAGATGAGATGAGATGAGATGAGATGAGATGGGATGAGATGAGATGAGATGAGATGAGATGAATGAGATGAGATGGGATGAGATGAGATGAGATGGAATGAGATGAGATGAGATGAGATGAGATGAGATGAGATGAGATGAGATGGAGATGAGATGAGATGGGATGAGATGGATGAGATGAGATGAGATGAGATGAGATGAGATGAGATGAGATGGGATGAGATGGGATGAGATGAGATGAGATGAGATGAGATGGGATGAGATGAGATGAGATGAGATGAGATGGGATGAGATGAGATGAGATGAGATGAGATGAGATGAGATGAGATGAGATGAGATGGAGATGAGATGAGATGAGATGGAGATGAGATGAGATGGAGATGAGATGAGATGAGATGGGATGAGATGAGATGAGATGAGATGGAGATGAGATGAGATGAGATGAGATGAGATGAGATGGGATGAGATGGATGAGATGAGATGAGATGAGATGAGATGAGATGGGATGAGATGAGATGAGATGAGATGAGATGAGATGGGAATGAGATGAGATGAGATGAGATGAGATGAGATGAGATGGGATGAGATGAGATGAGATGAGATGAGATGAGATGGGATGAGATGAGATGAGATGAGATGAGATGAGATGGGATGAGATGAGATGAGATGGGATGAGATGAGATGAGATGAGATGAGATGGGATGAGATGAGATGGAATGGATGAGATGAGATGAGATGGGATGAGATGGAATGAGATGGGATGAGATGAGATGAGATGGATGAGATGAGATGGATGAGATGAGATGAGATGAGATGGGATGAGATGAGATGAGATGGATGAGATGGGATGAGATGAGATGAGATGAGATGAGATGGGATGAGATGGATGAGATGGGATGAGATGAGATGAGATGGATGAGATGGATGAGATGAGATGAGATGAGATGAGATGAGATGGATGAGATGGGATGAGATGAGGATGAGATGAGATGAGATGAGATGAGATGAGATGAGATGGAGATGAGATGGAGATGAGATGAGATGAGATGGAATGAGATGAGATGAGATGAGATGGATGAGATGAGATGAGATGAGATGAGATGGGATGAGATGAGATGAGATGAGATGGATGAGATGAGATGAGATGAGATGAGATGAGATGAGATGAGATGAGATGAGATGAGATGGGATGAGATGGGATGAGATGAGATGAGATGAGATGAGATGGATGAGATGAGATGGGATGGATGAGATGAGATGAGATGAGATATGAGATGAGATGGGATGAGATGAGATGATATGAGATGAGATGGGATGAGATGGGATGAGATGAGATGAGATGAGATGAGATGAGATGAGATGAGATGAGATGAGATGGGATGAGATGAGATGAGATGAGATGGGATGAGATGGATGAGATGAGATGAGATGAGATGAGATGAGATGAGATGAGGATGAGATGGAGAGATGAGATGAGATGAGATGAGATGAGATGGGATGAGATGAGATGGGATGAGATGAGATGAGATGAGATGAGATGAAATGAGATGAGATGAGATGAGATGAGATGAGATGAGATGAGATGAGATGGGATGAGATGAGATGAGATGAGATGGAATGAGATGAGATGAGATGAGATGAGATGAGATGGAATGAGATGAGATGAGATGAGATGAGATGAGATGAGATGAGATGAGATGAGATGAGATGAGATGAGATGAGATGAGATGAGATGAGATGAGATGAGATGAGATGAGATGAGATGAGATGAGATGAGATGAGATGAGATGAGATGAGATGAGATGGGATGAGATGAGATGAGATGAGATGAGATGGAGATGAGATGGGATGAGATGAGATGAGATGAGATGAGATGGATGGATGAGATGAGATGGGATAGAGATGAGATGGAGATGAGATGAGATGAGATGGGATGAGATGAGATGAGATGAGATGAGATGAGATGAGATGAGATGAGATGAGATGAGATGAGATGAGATGAGATGAGATGGGATGAGATGAGATGAGATGAGATGAGATGGGATGAGATGAGATGAGATGAGATGGATGAGATGAGATGAGATGAGATGAGATGAGATGAGATGAGATGGGATGAGATGGGATGAGATGAGATGAGATGAGATGAGATGGATGAGATGAGATGGAGATGAGATGGATGAGATGAGATGAGATGAGATGAGATGAGATGGAATGAGATGAGATGAGATGAGATGAGATGAGATGAGATGAGATGAGATGAGATGAGATGAGATGAGATGAGATGAGATGAGATGAGATGAGATGAGATGGGATGAGATGAGATGAGATGAGATGAGATGAGATGAGATGGAATGAGATGAGATGAGATGAGATGAGATGAGATGAGATGAGATGAGATGGGATGAGATGAGATGAGATGAGATGAGATGAGATGAGATGGGATGAGATGAGATGAGATGAGATGAGATGGAATGAGATGAGATGAGATGAGATGAGATGAGATGAGATGAGATGGAATGAGATGGGATGAGATGAGATGAGATGAGATGGGATGAGATGGGATGAGATGAGATGAGATGGGATGAGATGAGATGAGATGAGATGAGATGAGATGAGATGAGATGAGATGAGATGAGATGAGATGAGATGAGATGAGATGAGATGAGATGGATGAGATGAGATGAGATGAGATGGATGAGATGAGATGAGATGAGATGAGATGAGATGGATGAGATGAGATGAGATGAGATGAGATGAGATGAGATGAGATGAGATGAGATGAGATGAGATGAGATGGGATGAGATGAGATGAGATGAGATGAGATGGGATGAGATGAGATGAGATGAGATGAGATGAGATGAGATGGAATGGGATGAGATGAGATGAGATGAGATGAGATGAGATGAGATGAGATGAGATGAGATGAGATGAGATGAGATGGGATGAGGTAAGATGAAATGAGATGGAATGAGATGAGATGAGATGAGATGAGATGAGATGAGATGAGATGAGATGAGATGAGATGAGATGAGATGAGATGAGATGGAATGAGATGGGATGAGATGAGATGAGATGAGATGAGAAGAGATGGAATGAGATGAGATGGAATAAGATGAGATGAGATGAGATGAGATGAGATGAGATGAGATGAGATGAGATGAGATGAGATGAGATGAGATGAGATGAGATGAGGATGAGATGAGATGAGATGAGATGAGATGAGATGGGATGAGATGAGATGAGATGAGATGAGATGAGATGAGATGAGATGAGATGAGATGAGATGAGATGAGATGGATGAGATGAGATGAGATGAGATGAGATGAGATGAGATGGGATGAGATGAGATGAGATGAGATGAGATGAGATGAGATGAGATGAGATGAGATGAGATGGATGAGATGAGATGAGATGAGATGAGATGAGATGAGATGAGATGGATGAGATGAGATGAGATGAGATGAGATGAGATGAGATGAGATGAGATGAGATGGGATGAGATGAGATGAGATGAGATGAGATGAGATGAGATGAGATGAGATGGAATGAGATGAGATGAGATGAGATGAGATGAGATGAGATGAGATGAGATGAGATGAGATGAGATGAGATGAGATGAGATGAGATGAGATGAGATGAGATGGGATGAGATGAGATGAGATGGGATGAGATGAGATGAGATGAGATGAGATGAGATAGGATGAGATGAGATGAGATGAGATGAGATGAGATGAGATGAGATGAGATGAGATGAGATGAGATGGGATGAGATGAGATGAGATGAGATGAGATGAGATGAGATGGGATGAGATGAGATGAGATGAGATGAGATGAGATGAGATGAGATGAGATGAGATGAGATGAGATGAGATGAGATGAGATGAGATGAGATGAGATGAGATGAGATGAGATGAGATGGGATGAGATGAGATGAGATGAGATGAGATGAGATGAGATGAGATGAGATGAGATGAGATGAGATGAGATGAGATGGGATGAGATGAGATGAGATGAGATGAGATGAGATGAGATGAGATGGATGAGATGGATGAGATGAGATGAGATGAGATGAGATGAGGATGAGATGAGATGAGATGAGATGAGATGAGATGAGATGAGATGAGATGAGATGAGATGAGATGAGATGAGATGAGATGAGATGAGATGAGATGAGATGAGATGAGATGAGATGAGATGGGATGAGATGAGATGAGATGAGATGAGATGAGATGAGATGAGATGAGATGAGATGGATGAGATGAGATGAGATGGATGAGATGAGATGAGATGAGATGAGATGAGATGAGATGAGATGAGATGAGATGGGATGAGATGAGATGAGATGAGATGAGATGAGATGAGATGGGATGAGATGAGATGAGATGAGATGAGATGAGATGAGATGAGATGAGATGAGATGGGATGAGATGAGATGAGATGAGATGAGATGAGATGAGATGAGATGAGATGAGATGAGATGGGATGAGATGAGATGAGATGAGATGAGATGAGATGAGATGAGATGAGATGGGATGAGATGAGATGAGATGAGATGAGATGAGATGAGATGAGATGAGATGAGATGAGATGAGATGGGATGAGATGAGATGAGATGAGATGAGATGAGATGAGATGAGATGAGATGAGATGAGATGAGATGAGATGAGATGGGATGAGATGAGATGAGATGAGATGAGATGGGATGAGATGAGATGAGATGAGATGAGATGGGATGAGATGGGATGAGATGAGATGAGATGAGATGAGATGAGATGAGATGGGATGAGATGAGATGAGATGAGATGAGATGAGATGAGATGGTATGAGATGAGATGAGATGAGATGAGATGGGATGAGATGAGATGAGATGAGATGAGATGAGATGAGATGAGATGAGATGGGATGAGATGAGATGAGATGAGATGAGATGAGATGAGATGAGATGAGATGAGATGAGATGAGATGAGATGGGATGAGATGAGATGAGATGAGATGAGATGAGATGAGATGAGATGAGATGAGATGAGATGGGATGAGATGAGATGAGATGAGATGAGATGAGATGAGATAGAATGAGATGAGATGAGATGGGATGAGATGGGATGAGATGAGATGAGATTGGATGAGATGAGATGGGATGGGATGAGATGAGATGAGATGAAATGAGTTAGGATGAGATGAGATTGGATGAGATGAGATGAGATGAGATGAGATAGGATGAAAAGGTATGAGATGAGATGAAATGAGATGAGATGAGATGAGATGAGATGAGATGAGATGAGATGAGATGAGATGAGATGAGATGGGATGAGATGAGATGGGATGAGATGAGATGAGATGAGATGAGATGAGATGAGATGGGATGAGATGAGATGAGATGAGATGAGATGGGATGAGATGAGATGAGATGAGATGAGATGAGATGAGATGAGATGAGATGAGATGGGATGAGATGAGATGAGATGAGATGAGATGAGATGAGATGGGATGAGATGAGATGAGATGAGATGAGATGAGATGAGATGAGATGAGATGAGATGAGATGAGATGGGATGAGATGAGATGAGATGAGATGAGATGAGATGAGATGAGATGAGATGGGATGAGATGAGATGAGATGAGATGAGATGGGATGAGATGAGATGAGATGAGATGAGATGAGATGAGATGGGATGAGATGAGATGAGATGAGATGGAATGAGATGAGATGAGATGAGATGAGATGAGATGAGATGGGATGAGATGAGATGAGATGAGATGAGATGAGATGAGATGAGATGAGATGGGATGAGATGAGATGAGATGAGATGAGATGAGATGAGATGAGATGAGATGAGATGAGATGGGATGAGATGAGATGAGATGAGATGAGATGAGATGAGATGAGATGAGATGGGATGAGATGAGATGAGATGAGATGAGATGAGATGAGATGAGATGAGATGAGATGGGATGAGATGAGATGAGATGAGATGAGATGAGATGAGATGAGATGAGATGAGATGAGATGAGATGAGATGAGATGAGATGAGATGGGATGAGATGAGATGAGATGAGATGAGATGGGATGAGATGAGATGAGATGAGATGAGATGAGATGGGATGAGATGGGATGAGATGAGATGAGATGAGATGAGATGGGATGAGATGAGATGAGATGAGATGAGATGAGATGAGATGAGATGGGATGAGATGAGATGAGATGAGATGAGATGAGATGAGATGAGATGGGATGAGATGAGATGAGATGAGATGAGATGAGATGAGATGAGATGAGATGAGATGAGATGAGATGGATGAGATGAGATGAGATGAGATGAGATGGGATGAGATGGGATGAGATGGGATGAGATGGGATGAGATGGGATGAGATGAGATGAGATGGGATGAGATGGGATGAGATGAGATGAGATGAGGTGAGATGAGATGAGATGGATTGAGATAAGATGAGATGAGATGAGATGAGATGAGATGAGATGGGATGAGATGAGATGAGATGAGATGAGATGAGATGGGATGAGATGAGATGAGATGAGATGAGATGAGATGAGATGAGATGGGATGAGATGAGATGAGATGAGATGAGATGAGATGAGATGGGATGAGATGAGATGAGATGAGATGAGATGAGATGAGATGAGATGAGATGAGATGAGATGAGATGAGATGAGATGGGATGAGATGGGATGAGATGAGATGAGATGAGATGAGATGAGATGAGATGAGATGAGATGGGATGAGATGGGATGAGATGGGATGAGATGAGATGAGATGAGATGAGATGAGATGAGATGAGATGAGATGAGATGAGATGAGATGGAGATGAGATGAGATGAGATGAGATGGATGAGATGAGATGGGATGAGATGAGATGAGATGAGATGAGATGAGATGGGATGAGATGAGATGAGATGAGATGAGATGAGATGAGATGAGATGAGATGAGATGAGATGAGATGAGATGAGATGGGATGAGATGGGATGAGATGAGATGAGATGAGATGAGATAGGATGAGATGAGATGGGATGAGATGAGATGAGATGAGATGAGATGAGATGGGATGAAATGGTATGAGATGAGATGAAATGAGATGAGATGGGATGAAATGGTATGAGATGAGATGAAATGAGATGAGATGAGATGAGATGAGATGAGATGAGATGAGATGAGATGAGATGGGATGAGATGAGATGAGATGGGATGAGATGAGATGAGATGAGATGGGATGAGATGAGATGGGATGAGATGAGATGAGATGAGATGAGATGAGATGGGATGAGATGAGATGAGATGAGATGAGATGAGATGAGATGGATGAGATGAGATGAGATGAGATGAGATGAGATGAGATGAGATGAGATGAGATGGATGAGATGAGATGAGATGAGATGAGATGGAGATGAGATGAGATGAGATGAGATGAGATGGATGAGATGAGATGAGATGAGATGAGATGAGATGAGATGAGATGAGATGGAGATGAGATGAGATGAGATGAGATGAGATGGATGAGATGAGATGAGATGAGATGAGATGAGATGAGATGAGATGGGATGAGATGAGATGAGATGAGATGAGATGAGATGAGATGGGATGAGATGAGATGAGATGAGATGAGATGAGATGAGATGAGATGGGATGAGATGAGATGAGATGAGATGAGATGAGATGAGATGAGATGAGATGAGATGAGATGAGATGAGATGAGGATGAGATGGGATGAGATGAGATGAGATGAGATGAGATGGAGATGAGATGAGATGAGATGAGATGAGATGAGATGAGATGAGATGAGATGGGATGAGATGAGATGAGATGAGATGAGATGAGATGAGATGAGATGGGATGAGATGGGATGAGATGGAGATGAGATGAGATGAGATGAGATGAGATGGATGAGATGAGATGAGATGAGATGAGATGAGATGAGATGAGATGAGATGGATGAGATGAGATGAGATGAGATGAGATGAGATGAGATGAGATGAGATGAGATGAGATGAGATGAGATGAGATGAGATGAGATGAGATGGAATGAGATGAGATGGGATGAGATGAGATGAGATGAGATGAGATGAGATGGATGAGATGAGATGAGATGAGATGGGATGAGATGAGATGGGATGAGATGAGATGAGATGAGATGAGATTGGATGAGATGAGATGGGATAGGATGAGATGAAATGAGATGAAATGAGATGAGATGGGATGAGATGAGATGAGATGAAATGAGATGAGATGGGATGAGATGAGATGAGATGAGATGAGATGATGGAATGAGATGGGATGAGATGGAATGAAATGAGATGAGATGAGATGGAATGAGATGAGATGAGATGAGATGAGATGAGATGAGATGAGATGGGATGAGATGAGATGAGATGAGATGAGATGGGATGAGATGAGATGAGATGAGATGAGACAGGATGAGATAGGATGAGATGGGATGAGATGGGATGAGATGGGATGAGATGAGATGAGATGAGATGAGACAGGATGAGATAGGATGAGATGAGATGAGATGAGATGAGATGAGATGAGATGAGATGAGATGAGATGAGATGAGATGAGATGAGATGAGATGAGATGAGATGAGATGAGATGAGATGAGATGAGATGAGATGAGATGAGATGAGATGGGATGAGATGAGATGAGATGAGATGAGATGGATGAGATGAGATGGGATGAGATGAGATGAGATGAGATGGGATGAGATGAGATGATATGAGATGAGATGGGATGAAATGGGATGAGATGAGATGAAATGAGATGAGATGAGATGAGATGAGATGAGATAAGATGAGATGGGATGAGATGAGATGAGATGGGAATAGATGAGATGAGATGAGATGGGATGAGATGAGATGGGATGAGATGAGATGAGATGAGATGAGATGAGATGGGATGGGATGAGATGGGATGGGATGAGATGAGATGGGATGGAATGAGATGAGATGAGATGAGAGGAGATGAGATGAGATGAGATGGAATGAGATGAGATGAAATGAGATGAGATGGAATGAGATGAGATGAGATGAGATGAGATGGGATGAGATAGGATGAGATGAGATGACATGAGATGAGATGGGATGAGATGAGATGAGATGGGATGAGATGAGATGAGATTGGATGAGATGAGATGGGATAGGATGAGATGAAATGAGATGAGATGGGATGAGATGAGATGAGATGAGATGAGATGAGATGATGGAATGAGATGGGATGAGATGGAATGAGATGAGATGAGATGGAATGAGATAGAATGAAATGAGATGAGATGAGATGAGATGAGATGAAATGAGATAGGATGGGATGAGATGAGATGAGATGAGATGGGATGAGATGGGATGAGATGAGATGAGATGAGACAGGATGAGATAGGATGAGATGGGATGAGATGAGATGAGATGAGATGAGATGAGATGGAATGAGATGAGACGAGATGAGATGAGATGAGATGAGATGGAATGAGATGAGATGAGATGAGATGGGATGGGATGAGATGAGATGAGATGAGATGAGATGAGATGAGATGAGATGGGATGAGATGAGATGAGATGAGATGACATAGAATGAGATGAGATGAGATGGGATGAGATGGGATGAGATGAGATGAGATAAGATGAGATTGGATGAGATGAGATGGGATAGGATGAGATGAGATGAGATGAGATGGGATAAGATGAGATGGGATGAGATGAGATGATATGAGATGAGATGGGATGAAATGGGATGAGATGAGATGAAATGAGATGAGATGAGATGAGATGAGATGAGATGAGATGGGATGAGATGAGATGAGATGAGATGGGATGAGATGAGATGGGATGAGATGAGATGAGATGAGATGAGATGAGATGGATGAGATGAGATGAGATGGGATGAGATGGGATGGGATGAGATGAGATGAGATGGGATGAGATGAGATGAGATGAGATGAGATGAGATGAGATGAGATGAGATGGGATGAGATGAGATGAGATGAGATGAGATGAGATGAGATGAGATGAGATGAGATGGGATGAGATGAGATGAGATGAGATGAGATGAGATGAGATGAGATGAGATGAGATGAGATGGGATGAGATGAGATGAGATGAGATGAGATGAGATGAGATGAGATGAGATGAGATGAGATGAGATGAGATGGGATGAGATGAGATGAGATGAGATGAGGATGAGATGGGATGAGATGGGATGAGATGAGATGTGATGAGATGAGATGAGATGGAATGAGATGAGATGAGATAAGATAGAATGAGATGGGATGAGATGAGATGAAATGAGATGAGATGAGATGAGATGGGATGAGATGGGATGAGATGGGATGAGATGGGATGAGATGAGATGAGATGAGATGAGATTGGATGAGATGAGATGGGATAGGATGAGATGAAATGAGATGAAATGAGATGAGATGGGATGAGATAAGATGAGATGAGATGATGGAATGAGATGGGATGAGATGGAATGAGATGAGATGAGATGGAATGAGATGGAATGAGATGAGATGAGATGAGATGGAATGAGATGGGATGAGATGAGATGAGATGAGATGGGATGAGATGAGATGGGATGAGATGAGATGAGATGAGATAGGATGGGATGAGATAAGATGAGATGAGATGAGATGAGATGGGATGAGATGGGATGAGATGGGATGAGATGGGATGAGATGGGATGAGATGAGATGAGACAGGATGAGATGAGATGAGATGAGATGGGATGAGATGGGATGAAATGAGATGAGATGAGATGGAATGAGATGAGATGAGATGAGATGAGATGAGATGAGATGAGATGAGATGAGATGAGATGAGATGGGATGAGATGAGATGAGATGAGATGAGACAGTATGAGATAGGATGAGATGGGATGAGATGAGATGTGATGAGATGAGATGAGATGGAATGAGATGAGATGAGATAAGATAGAATGAGATGGGATGAGATGAGATGAAATGAGATGAGATGGGATGAGATGAGATGAGATGAGATGAGATGAGATGAGATGGGATGAGATGAGATGAGATGACATAGAATGAGGTGAGATGAGATGGGATGAGATGGGATGAGATGAGATGAGATAAGATGAGATTGGATGAGATGAGATGGGATAGGATGAGATGAGATGAGATGAGATGGGATAAGATGAGATGGGATGAGATGAGATGATATGAGATGAGATGGGATGAAATGGGATGAGATGGAATGAGATGAGATGAGATGGGATGGGATGGGATGAGATGATATGGGATGAGATGAGATGAGATGAGATGAGATGGGATGAGATGGGATGAGATGGGATGAGATGGGATGAGATGGGATGAGATGAGATGAGATGGGATGAGATGGGATGAGATGGGATGAGATGGGATAGGATGAGATGGGATGAGATGGGATGAGATGGGATGAGATGGGATGAGATGGAATAAGATGGGATGAGATGAGATGAGATGAGATGGAATGAGATGAGACGAGATGAGATGAGATGGAATGAGATGAGATGGGATGAGATGAGATGAGATGAAATGAGATGAGATGGGATGAGATGAGATGAGATGAGATGAGATGAGATGAGATGAGATGAGATGAGATGAGATGACATAGAATGAGGTGAGATGAGATGGGATGAGATGGGATGAGATGAGATGAGATAAGATGAGATTGGATGAGATGAGATGGGATAGGATGAGATGAGATGAGATGAGATAGGATAAGATGAGATGGGATGAGATGAGATGATATGAGATGAGATGGGATGAAATGGGATGAGATGAGATGAAATGAGATGAGATGAGATGAGATGAGATGAGATGAGATGGGATAAGATGAGATGAGATGGGATGAGATGAGATGAGATGAGATGAGATGAGATGAGATGGGATGAGATGGGATGAGATGGGATGGGATGAGATGAGATGAGATGAGATGAGATGGGATGGGATGAGATGGGATGGGATGGAATGAGATGAGATGAGATGGGATGAGATGGGATGGGATGGAATGAGATGAGATGAGATGAGAGGAGATGAGATGAGATGAGATGGAATGAGATGAGATAAAATGAGATGAGATGGAATGAGATGAGATGAGATGAGATGAGATGGGATGGAATGAGATAAGATGAGATGAGAGGAGATGAGATGAGATGAGATGGAATGAGATGAGATGAAATGAGATGAGATGGAATGAGATGAGATGAGATGAGATAAGATGGGATGAGATGAGATGGGATGAGATAGGATGAGATGAGATGAAATGAGATGAGATGGGATGAGATGAGATGAGATGAGATGAGATTGGATGAGATGAGATGGGATAGGATGAGATGAAATGAGATGAGATGGGATGAGATGAGATGAGATGAGATGAGATGAGATGAGATGATGGAATGAGATGGGATGAGATGGAATGAGATGAGATGAGATGGAATGAGATGGAATGAAATGAGATGAGATGAGATGAGATGAGATGAGATGAGATGGGATGAGATGGGATGAGATGAGATGAGATGAGATGGGATGAGATGGGATGAGATGAGATGAGATGAGATGAGATGGATGAGATGAGATGAGATGAGATGAGATGAGATGAGATGGAATGAGATGAGATGAGATGAGATGAGATGAGATGAGATGAGATGAGATGAGATGAGATGAGATGGGATGAGATGAGATGAGATGAGATGAGATGGGATGAGATGAGATGAGATGAGATGAGATGAGATGAGATGAGATGAGATGAGATGAGATGAGATGAGATGAGATGAGATGGGATGAGATGAGATGAGATGAGATGAGATGAGATGAGATGAGATGAGATGAGATGAGATGAGATGAGATGAGATGAGATGAGATGGGATGAGATGGGATGAGATGAGATGAGATGAGATGAGATGGATGAGATGAGATGGGATGAGATGAGATGAGATGAGATGAGATGAGATGAGATGGGATGAGATGAGATGAGATGAGATGAGATGGGATGAGATGGGATGAGATGAGATGAGATGAGATGAGATGAGATGAGATGAGATGAGATGAGATGAGATGAGATGAGATGAGATGAGATGAGATGAGATGAGATGAGATGAGATGGGATGAGATGAGATGAGATGAGATGAGATGAGATGAGATGAGATGGGATGAGATGAGATGAGATGAGATGAGATGAGATGAGATGAGATGAGATGAGATGAGATGAGATGAGATGGGATGAGATGAGATGAGATGAGATGAGATGAGATGAGATGAGATGAGATGAGATGAGATGAGATGAGATGAGATGAGATGAGATGGGATGAGATGAGATGAGATGAGATGAGATGAGATGAGATGAGATGAGATGAGATGGATGAGATGAGATGAGATGAGATGAGATGAGATGAGATGAGATGAGATGAGATGAGATGAGATGAGATGAGATGGGATGAGATGAGATGAGATGAGATGAGATGAGATGAGATGGGATGAGATGAGATGAGATGAGATGAGATGAGATGAGATGAGATGAGATGAGATGGAGATGAGATGAGATGAGATGAGATGAGATGAGATGAGATGAGATGAGATGAGATGAGATGGGATGAGATGAGATGAGATGAGATGAGATGAGATGAGATGAGATGAGATGAGATGAGATGAGATGAGATGAGATGAGATGAGATGAGATGAGATGAGATGAGATGAGATGGAGATGAGATGAGATGAGATGAGATGAGATGAGATGAGATGAGATGAGATGAGATGAGATGAGATGAGATGAGATGAGATGAGATGGGATGAGATGAGATGAGATGAGATGAGATGAGATGAGATGAGATGGATGAGATGAGATGAGATGAGATGAGATGAGATGAGATGAGATGAGATGAGATGAGATGAGATGGGATGAGATGAGATGAGATGAGATGAGATGAGATGAGATGAGATGAGATGAGATGAGATGAGATGAGATGAGATGAGATGAGATGAGATGAGATGGGATGAGATGAGATGAGATGAGATGAGATGAGATGAGATGAGATGAGATGAGATGAGATGAGATGAGATGAGATGAGATGAGATGAGATGAGATGGGATGAGATGAGATGAGATGAGATGAGATGGAGATGAGATGAGATGAGATGAGATGAGATGAGATGAGATGAGATGAGATGAGATGAGATGAGATGAGATGGGATGAGATGAGATGAGATGAGATGAGATGGGATGAGATGAGATGAGATGGGATGAGATGAGATGAGATGAGATGAGATGAGATGGGATGAGATGAGATGAGATGAGATGAGATGGGATGAGATGGGATGAGATGAGATGAGATGAGATGAGATGAGATGAGATGAGATGGGATGAGATGAGATGAGATGAGATGAGATGAGATGAGAGAGATGAGATGGGATGAGATGAGATGAGATGAGGATGAGATGAGATGAGATGAGATGAGATGAGATGAGATGGGATGAGATGAGATGAGATGAGATGAGATGAGATGAGATGGGATGAGATGAGATGAGATGAGATGAGATGAGATGAGATGGGATGAGATGAGATGAGATGAGATGAGATGAGATGAGATGGGATGAGATGAGATGAGATGAGATGAGATGAGATGAGATGGGATGAGATGAGATGAGATGAGATGAGATGAGATGAGATGGGATGAGATGAGATGAGATGAGATGAGATGAGATGAGATGAGATGGGATGAGATGAGATGAGATGAGATGAGATGAGATGAGATGAGATGAGATGAGATGAGATGAGATGAGATGAGATGGGATGAGATGGATGAGATGAGATGAGATGAGATGAGATGAGATGAGATGAGATGGGATGAGATGAGATGAGATGAGATGAGATGAGATGAGATGAGATGAGATGAGATGAGATGAGATGAGATGAGATGAGATGAGATGAGATGAGATGAGATGAGATGAGATGAGATGAGATGGGATGAGATGAGATGAGATGAGATGAGATGAGATGAGATGAGATGAGATGAGATGAGATGAGATGAGATGGGATGAGATGAGATGAGATGAGATGAGATGAGATGAGATGAGATGAGATGAGATGAGATGAGATGAGATGAGATGAGATGAGATGGGATGAGATGAGATGAGATGAGATGAGATGAGATGAGATGAGATGAGATGAGATGAGATGAGATGAGATGAGATGAGATGAGATGAGATGAGATGAGATGAGATGGATGAGATGAGATGAGATGAGATGAGATGAGATGAGATGAGATGAGATGAGATGAGATGAGATGAGATGAGATGAGATGAGATGAGATGAGATGAGATGAGATGAGATGAGATGAGATGAGATGAGATGAGATGAGATGGGATGAGATGAGATGAGATGAGATGAGATGAGATGAGATGAGATGAGATGGATGAGATGAGATGAGATGAGATGAGATGAGATGAGATGAGATGAGATGAGATGAGATGAGATGAGATGAGATGAGATGAGATGAGATGAGATGAGATGGAGATGAGATGAGATGAGATGAGATGAGATGGGATGAGATGAGATGAGATGAGATGGATGAGATGAGATGAGATGAGATGAGATGGGATGAGATGAGATGAGATGAGATGAGATGAGATGAGATGAGATGAGATGAGATGAGATGGGATGAGATGAGATGAGATGAGATGAGATGAGATGAGATGGGATGAGATGAGATGAGATGAGATGAGATGAGATGAGATGAGATGAGATGGGATGAGATGAGATGAGATGAGATGAGATGAGATGAGATGAGATGAGATGAGATGAGATGAGATGAGATGAGATGAGATGAGATGAGATGAGGATGAGATGAGATGAGATGAGATGAGATGAGATGAGATGGATGAGATGAGATGAGATGGGATGAGATGAGATGAGATGAGATGAGATGGGATGAGATGAGATGAGATGAGATGAGATGAGATGAGATGAGATGAGATGAGATGAGATGAGATGAGATGAGATGGGATGAGATGAGATGAGGATGAGATGAGATGAGATGAGATGAGATGAGATGAGATGAGATGAGATGAGATGAGATGAGATGAGATGAGATGGGATGAGATGGATGAGATGAGATGAGATGAGATGAGATGAGATGAGATGAGATGAGATGGGATGAGATGAGATGAGATGAGATGAGATGAGATGAGATGAGATGAGATGAGATGAGATGAGATGAGATGGGATGAGATGGGATGAGATGAGATGAGATGAGATGAGATGAGATGAGATGAGATGGGATGAGATGAGATGAGATGAGATGAGATGGAATGAGATGAGATGAGATGAGATGAGATGAGATGAGATGAGATGAGATGGGATGAGATGAGATGAGATGAGATGAGATGAGATGAGATGAGATGAGATGAGATGAGATGGGATGAGATGAGATGAGATGAGATGAGATGAGATGAGATGGGATGAGATGAGATGAGATGAGATGAGATGAGATGAGATGAGATGAGATGGGATGAGATGAGATGAGATGAGATGAGATGAGATGAGATGAGATGAGATGGGATGAGATGAGATGAGATGAGATGAGATGAGATGAGATGAGATGAGATGAGATGAGATGAGATGAGATGAGATGGGATGAGATGAGATGAGATGAGATGAGATGAGATGAGATGAGATGGGATGAGATGAGATGAGATGAGATGAGATGAGATGAGATGAGATGAGATGGGATGAGATGAGATGAGATGGAATGAGATGAGATGAGATGAGATGAGATGAGATGAGATGAGATGGGATGAGATGAGATGAGATGAGATGAGATGAGATGAGATGAGATGAGATGAGATGAGATGAGATGGGATGAGATGAGATGAGATGAGATGAGATGAGATGAGATGAGATGAGATGAGATGAGATGAGATGAGATGAGATGAGATGAGATGAGATGGGATGAGATGAGATGAGATGGATGAGATGGGATGAGATGAGATGAGATGAGATGAGATGAGATGAGATGAGATGAGATGAGATGAGATGAGATGGGATGAGATGAGATGAGATGAGATGAGATGAGATGAGATGAGATGAGATGAGATGAGATGAGATGAGATGAGATGAGATGGGATGAGATGAGATGAGATGAGATGAGATGGGATGAGAATGAGATGAGATGAGATGAGATGAGATGGGATGAGATGAGATGAGATGAGATGAGATGGAGATGAGATGAGATGAGATGAGATGGGATGAGATGAGATGAGATGAGATGAGATGAGATGAGATGAGATGAGATGAGATGAGATGGAATGA